>OY982582.1:12598819-12645949 GCA_963859945.1 Euplagia quadripunctaria | reverse complement strand
GTCAATATGATACTACCCTTTCAAATTTTCCGTTTTAAAAACAAAGACAATAACCTTGTAATTGAACCTATGTACCTAGATATGAGCATGAAACATCAGCCAACTAATATTATACACAATAGCCAATCGATAACTGAATAAATTCATTCTCTGAGACTGCGATCTGGGTCGCATGACTCGCCAAAACAAATAAAAATGCACCGATAGTCTGTTGGTGCATCGACCTTGCATCCTCGAACACTGCAGCTGAGTGAAAATACACCCTATACCCTTTAGACACAACACACAATTGCATGACGAACTTTTCGAAAAATAAGAAAGCACAATTCAAGATGAAACTGAAGACGACAGGAAACAATAAAGAATTTTGTACTTTATGTCTGAGACGTTAAGACAATTTTTTGTTTAATTAGCGACTCTCTAGGGAATATAATAAAGATGCATTCATAGTACTCTGTTATCGATGAGACCGAGAGTAAATATTTCGCATTTTGCGTTATCGTGGATTAAAACGGCAGGGTACGGTTTTGAAATATTGAATTTAGACGATTGTAGGACGTTGGCCGGTGACACATTTGTGATTCATAAGGAATTGTGACGTCACAACTCGTGTGTAGGTACGCCTACTTATAATATTCAAAGACGTGAAAATAACATTTGCTTTGAATAATAAAAATATTAAATTTATTTGAATAAAATGTGGCGCAAATGATGATACATACATAATAATAAGTTCAGGAGAAATTTCGCCATTAAAATAACATGCAAATATTTAGTTGGTAGAATTCAATAAAACCTTAAGTAAAACCAGTGAGAAGCGTTTTTTTTTAGAAACCCGTTAATAGAAAAAAACTCTGTTTAATTAGCCATTTCTTTAGTTCAACACAAAATTTATGGTAAGTTCAATAATTTCCCAGGTAATGCGTTGTAAATAAATGGCGCCATGTACACACAGCTCATCTCTAAGCGAGGTACAGGCTTGAATTAGTAGACAGCAATATGACTGAGAGAAAAGAAAAAATGCAAAACACTGAAACGGCTTTTGATACCTTAAGGTTGAACAAATTGGTTTCGTTTGGTAAACTTGGTGATGCATAGTTTATTGAAAATGCAAATGGCGTTAGTACGCACATCCATGTTTACCTCTATCCACTTCTAAACTAAGGTTTTATTCATTGTTGCAGATTGAAACGCACAGCTCTGGAAGCTAGTAACAGCGGCGTGCGGCGAGCCTACACCGACGAAGAGCTATTGTCGGCAGTGCGCGACATTCAGGCTGGCCGGCTTGGCACCCGCCGCGCTGCTCTCCTCTATAATATCCCTCGCTCGACTTTACGCAACAAACTAAATAAATTTGGTGCCAATCCAGACCCCGTCGACTCAGAACCAGACAGCGATGACAGGGCCGATTCTCCGCCTTCAGTCATCCTTAAAATCCCAACGTTTCCACCACCAGATGAAAAGAGCCCCTCGCCAGCCGGGATGTCCATGTGCGCTACAACCATCACTCCTGTCACACCGGTGGGACCACCACCGCAGCAACCGCTGCTTCTCCCGCACTCCGTGTTTGCCGACCCACCTTCCACACAGCATCTGTTCACTTCCCTCAGTGACGTCATCGCTAAAAAGCATCAGTCAGAAATTCCAGCAACCGCTTGACCGACCGCACCATCAACCCGGCGAACTACCTTTCATGCGCGCGCCTGACCGTCACGTCTCCGTCATAAAGAATCCGCCAGAGAACCAACGCTATCCCGCACCGGGTAATTCTAAAGCTGTCCCCAACAATAATGGACAACCTGCGGCTGGAGGCAAGGGCACGCGACCAAAGCGCGGCAAATACCGCAACTATGACCGTGACAGCCTCGTAGAAGCTGTGAAAGCAGTTCAACGCGGAGAAATGTCCGTGCACCGAGCCGGGTCCTACTACGGTGTGCCGCACTCCACGCTCGAGTATAAAGTAAAAGAACGCCATCTCATGCGCCCAAGAAAAACGCGAGCCGAAACCGCCGCAAGATATCAAGCCACAACCACCAAAACCGCCGCCACCTAAACCCCCAACAAAACCGTTCTCCAACGGAATGAACGGACCGGAAACTGCGGGATATCCAGCCGGATACCCTTTTTGGGGCGGAGCAGGGTTCGCGCCGCCACCCGCTCCCGATCTGTATGCGTCGCACATGATGCGGAGACTTCGAGAAGAAGCACCGCCACCAGCTAACGGATCATTCCTTGAAGGAATCATCAGGTCCAGTCTCGAGCGGCCTGCGCTGCTGCAGCGGCTCACTGGGGAGCCGCGAGTACCTGGGGAGGCCACACCTGGGCTGCTGAGGCGGCTGGCGGGCGAGGACGAGCCGCCAGCGCGACGACAGCGCCTCGACAGCTCAGACCAAGCGCTGGCCGCGGAGATGCGTGACGCCGTGCAGCGGCTACGCGCTGACAAGTTGCGGCCGCGGAACGGCACGCCCACGCCGCCGCCCGGTGCGGGCCCGGCGCTGGCAGGCCTAGGCACGACAATGGGCGGGCTGGGCCCGTCGCTGGCCGGGTCGGGCCCGCCGCCCCTGCCCTCCGTGTCACCTGCTCCGGCGCCTCCCGCCGCCCCTCCCGATCGCGCCTAGTGCTACCCTCACTCTTTGTGATAATATTATGTAAAGTACTAAAGTACATTCCGCCGCTCGCCGACGTCACTCTAGTGCAATATGGCTGGGTTTGTCGATAACTCGCGCGTTATCCGTGTATACTGTTGTAAGTGACAATAAACTTAGTCGCAGCCTCCGAACGCACCATCGGTGTGGTCCTTCGTGCTTTAATTTCACGAACCGTTGCTACATGTATGTAGTGTCTCCAGTTTTTGTTTTCGCTTCCCTCGGTCTGTCCGGACAGTCTCCAACACTCACACGTATCTACACATACACACATGATCACCAAATATCACAATAGTTACCTAAAAGTCACAACCAGTTCAATATATCACAGCTTTACTAATGCATTATCACACAATATAATAATAGTGTTTAGTGTCCCATGACAGAGATTCGGATACCGTTGGTTGCAACTTGCAGTCGCCTTCTAAAAATCGGTCAGAAATTATTTCATTTTTCAAACTCAATACTTACTTACTTTATCCAATAATTTACATTAATGAACATTCTCCACCGGTACTGCAGGTTACAAACGACGTTAGGGTTGTCCAAAATTCAAGCAAATCCAGAGCCTCAAATTTTGACCTTGTTTTAAGTAAGTGACAACCAAAAGTTAACGTTATAAAATTAACTATTTAAAATATTTTTTAAGTAATTAAAAAAAAACAATGTAACAAATTAATTATAAAGCTAGCTATGAGTGTAAATGTTATCGATTTTTAAGTGAACTATTGCAGATTTTGTGCGGTGTTTTTATAATTAGATAGGTAATATATTGAATGAAATTATTAGCGCTATTGGCAGGTAGTGCGATTGTAGTACCTTCGCCACGTTGCGCGATGTTGCGAAACGTCGCTTCTGGTCGCACGAAATCGCGATCTAGCGACAAATAACAGCAAGGCACTAGTTGTAGAAAGGGAATGCGTCTCAACGGTCAGCTCAGCTTCGCCTACACGAAGCTATGTTCGGACTTATGTGCAATTATTATTTTGTATAAAATAGTAATTTAACTGTGTCTAAGCTAACACGTGGATTTCCATATTACTGAATGTGATATTTAGGTATTACGAGTGCGGTTTGATCGACGACCTGCGGGGACCGCCGGGCCCCACATATATACACGTACGTACATTAAATACATCTAGTGAACTTATATATTTTATGTACTATTATTGTATCTTAAGAAGATAATATTCTTATTTTTCATGGTCCAAGTTTTAAATGTTTTATCGACTATACAAAAATGTGGATAATCATTATTATATTCTTGTCAACTTTAAAATTATAATTAGCCCAAAAATCCTCAAAAAAATGATATCTTCAAATTTGTGAAATTTTTTGGTGTTCAATCAAAAAGTATATTATTGAAGTACGAGATGAAAAATGTATACGCTCTCCCAGAATAAATCTAGGTAAAAACTATTTGGATATAAAACTATCATACGATACTTATTGTAAGTTATGTGTACATGTGCGCCTCATGGAAATTAAGAAGTCTTTGTATTATGTATGTAATTAAAATATACATAATTATATTATATACAAGTTAAAATTTAATGTCGTACATTTTTCTTCGGAGACCACGAGTGATGTGCAAAATAGAAGTACATGAGATTGTACTCGACATTTCGACATATTATATTAACTATATCCATTTCGGACCGAAACAAAACAATTTATTATAGAAAAGTGATATTTGACGGCATTATCCAAAATAAAATACATATCCCAATGCCGAATATGTCGAATACTATCTCAAAAAAAACAAAAATTTTTATATTCAAAATTTTAAACTAGTCGATAGCATGTCTTTCACTTTTGTTTCTCTGTGCATAATTTTCGACGTCTTTTTAGCATTTAATCTTAAAAAATAATCTATAAACGTTATGTGCATTTATCTAAGTGATGAAAAGTTTTGTATATTGAAAACAAATATAAGATTATTTACCGTCGTGTTGACATCCCTACCAGACCGCATTTCGAAATTTGAAATGTATAAAAATCGAACAACTTTTTTTTCTTTAAAATACGTACACAAATCTGTGTGTTATGCCTGACATTTGTTGATAGCTTAAACAAAAAGTTTATTTTGTGTAAGTTTGTACAGATAATAGGAAGGGACAATTTGCAAAGAGAATTTAGGTAATAATCAACATTCCGTTTAGAATGTTATTAGATTTTTTTAATTAGTAATATAACTATTTTTTGCATCGGGAACAAATAATTATGTTGTTTAATCTTATTTTGTAACGTTAGTTAATTTTTAAGTGGCTTTATTTTATAAAATAACCTTATATATGATTAATGGTCATATTATATTGAGATGTTATACATTCATTGTTTTTGTGCAAAGTGTTTGGGGTTCTATTCCCGGTTAAAAAGAGAGTTGCGACTGATATGTAGTAGAAAATAGCCAAGTGCACGATTGCACTGGTTCGGTCGGTACAAATGGTATACGCCGCCTTAACAATGTTATTATCAGTGATCTCTACAACTTTTAAAATAATCACCGCCAACAGTCGATTGACAGGAACTTACTTAAGTAGCTTAAAATGCTATAACAATAAATCCTCCGTGTCGTTGGTTATTTGTTAAAAGGCCGAATGAGGGTTGCTGTTGTCAAAGCACACGAAGCAGCATAACAAAAAAAAAAAACAAAAGAAGAAACTGCCTCTGTTCAAATACCTCATTTCGAAATAGCGATGAAAATTATATATTGAAAGCTCATTTTTTGACGTGTAGTTTGAGAACAAGAACCTTACTGTTTTGCAGAGGTCACTGGATTATTAGTGAATCATTTTTATTGTATATTGTTCAATCATTTTTCCACATAGTTTAAGCATTTTAGTTAATATTGTAGTGTACTTTTCAATTAATTAGGTAGTCCGTAGCAATTCTTTAATATGTTCTTGTTAATTTTTTCGTAAATATAATAAATTCTCCGTAAGGGTTAGGTTAGTCTTGAACGGTCCTCAACTGGTCCAGGAACAAAAGACAATGAAGGGAAAGTTGCATTTTTAATTAAAACATAAAATATACCATAAGTATCCGCGGCATATCGAGTCGTCAATGGGTCTACTACACTAATAGGATTTTTTTGATGGAACTAACAAAGTACGAACGTTAATAAAATTTTAAATTCGACTTTCGAATTATGGAATTCGATTTTTGAATTTGAAACGTTGGTATCGCGGGTAACTCGTAAAAGACATTGCCAGAATGTTATTTTACTAAGCATTTTTATGGACACAAGTTGTTTGTTTGTGTGACTGTACCTAACTTTGTGCGACGATTTCGAGTTGTACACAGTATCTTACGGTGTTTGTTGGATCATACGGGAGATGTTATTATGTAGTATTTCTATGTAAACACCGTGCATTAATTGTGTATAAGTGGAAAACGTCGAGTTTCTATAAATGTAAGAATCACCTATTGTCGTCACTAATTGTTTTCCCTTTTACATCTTGTATGTATTTCTAGATGGTTAATTTTTAAACATTAACAATTATTGTACTATTATTACAATAATTGACTTATTATTATTGACATTTAGCTTTATCGTGGAAAGGTATAGAATATTGAATGAAAGTTTTTTATCGTCTTAACAGACGCAGTTCGCGAATGCTCAATATTCGCGCTTTTTTTTATAAAAATTATGTACAACAAGAAGCATTTAATTTTAGAAATATAAAATACCTTTAATGTTATAAAATGGATGCGGCAGATTTGATATTTGCTGACGTCACGTATTTATTTTAAATTAACGCTTAAAAAAATTACATCACACTGCTGGGGGACATTTTCTTAAAATGTTTTCTTTGCAAAATTATAATTGGGATTCCTTTTTGTGATTAAAACAAATCAGTTAGGTAATGGACCAATGTATAAACTAGATAAAACTGTTATTCCCTAAAGAATCGATAAATGGCTCACGTTTTTTTTTATAATATATAAACTGCGAAATGAGCTATCAAGATCAAATTATAATATTGTTATTTAATTATTGAGTACAAGTTTTAATGAAATATTTTTTTTCAATATACCTTACTCGCCTCTTTATTTTTGTTATTTTGTTCCTTTAGTTTTTATTATTATTGTTTATCATAAACAGATGAATAGATTTCGAGTTTAATTTAAGCGACTCATAATTATTTTTATTATAAATTATAAAAATATTATATATTATCTTTCAATTCCTCAGTAAGAAAAGTGATGTTAATATGTTATCTCACAACAATAAACAAGCGATATCGTAAAATTGGCGAAATAATGTGATTGGCACAACACTATTGTATGAAATCTAGTCAAATTTTTAGAATGGTGAAAACAATTTGAGAAGCTAAGCTTACGAAGATTCGACTGAATTTTTGATAAAAAAAAAAATTAAACAAACGTCCAAGACCGTCGCTAGGCGACTTAAAAAAAAGTTGATTTGACATTGTGGAATTGTAGACGATGTTTGTAAAAATACTGTTTCTTACTTATACTGTAACTTGAATAGGATGATTTGAAGTGAAAAAGTAATGTTTTTCATATGTAATGTCCTTTTATCTATAGGATCTTTATACCTTACGTTAAATATCATAATGAAATGGCTGGTTAGGCAGGTGTAATGATGTGCGAGGATATTTAAAACCTGTATACAATAAATTTCTTTCATTTGTTGACGTTTTTGTTTTATTTTGTACCTCTAGCGCTTTGCTGAAAACATACAATTTCAAGAAGACGATCAGACTGTACCGACAGCGTTTCAAAGGGGCTCTGTAGACCCTGACACGACGTAATATACCTAAATCTTTGTTGAGTGAGACCGTCAAACTATTATTTTAATACTAGCTTAGGACACGGCTTAGCTGATGGTATTTTTTAACAATCAGTAGGTATAAACCTTCTTGTGTTGTTAGTTTCCAATATAAACTTTTTAAAATATAAATACCTTAAAAGACAGTTGGCATGAAAAGTGATATACGGGCACATATATAGGTAAGTACTAAGTATAACTTTAGGTTGGTACCTATACCTACCTACCTTGTTATTTGCGGAAGAATGCAATGGCGCTCCAAGATCATAGGCAAGTAGCGGAACACCGGCGTGGTTTTTAGTCGGTAAGAGTCCGACATACATCCATGAGAATCTTCCAGCCCGTCATCAAAAAAGGTACCTAGTTATACCTACACTTGATATATATCGACTCATTTGACTGCCACTAAGATTACATTTCATATTACCTTAAAGAAAATAACTAATACACAACACAGTTGTACATAACATTGTTGTTGCGAGAGACACTGTGTTGATGTCGATGATGTTGATCGTACCTACAGGTAAATTTTTAAAGCGCATGTAGAATACTAATAAAACTATATCCTATTACGTGATAAATTATGATAGTGTCCAGAATAGATACGTACCGAAAATTTACTTTACGATACTTTGATAGTATATATTAAAAATTTTAAAGATACCCCCGACTCTAAAAAATTCTTCAACGAATAAAAAAGAGTTGATGACCTTCAATTCATATCGATCATAATCATCATCATTTCAGCCATAGGACGTCCACTATTGGACATAGGCCTCCCTTAATGATTTCCAAGATGACCGGTTGGAAGCGGCCTACGTCCACCTACGGCCTACGATCTTTACTAGGTCGTCGATCCACCGATTCGACCCTTCGACCCTTAGATTTTCGTGAATTATAGCTAAGAACACTCTCGTCTACACTACCTTTCAAATAAAACAATTAAATTAAAATCGGTTCATCTGTTTAGGAGTTATGATAGACAGTTAGACCCACAGATTAAAAGTTATAAGTATTACACCACCACCTTATTACCACCATATTAAAAGTGTAGGTATATATTATGTAAGTTCTGTTGTTGGCTACTATTAAGAAATGTGCCTATTTTACGAAAGTTCATACAAAATTATAGGTAATATTAATCTGCCTAAAAATCCATACCATACCAAATTAGATATTTTAATATGTTTATTTTTATTTTTTTTTAAACTGGTGATTTAAGAAAACTGAAAAGAAAACATTTATTTTTTATTGTTAGGTAGTTTTCTTGTCTCTAATTCTTACACCCAAGATTATCTCGACAGACGAACATAATGTTATATTTTCTTTCTTCTTTCACGTTTTCGTATACTCAATGTCATAATTTTAAAGCCAAATACAAAGTACAATTTGTAAAGCTTGCAGTGAACGAGCCAGGTAATAAAAACTCACGGCCATTTTTTTCTCATTGCCGAATCAAAAAGCCTACATATGGTATAGAACTGAGTCAAAACAATCTTTAAAGGCCACAAATAATATCCTTACTCCACTACTTCAATGATATTGCTTACTAATGAAAAGTATCTACAGTAAAAAAAATAATTATACTTAATACTTTTATGAAATATTACAATTACAAAAGAACCACCAATTTTGTTTCCGACTGTACTCACTAACATACTGACATATTGTTACAAAAAAATGTCACAAAGTAGATTGACAATTAACGTTAAAAAAATATATTAAATTATGTAGAATTAAATGTCGCCAACTATAAACGGATGCGATTTAGTTAAATAAGCACAAATAAATTTAAAATGGAACTATACAAGAGTGGACGCCATTTTGGTTTACCGCGAATATAAAAAGGCGCGCGCTAATTTGACAGGCCGCATCTACCAAATGTCATATTATTGGATGAGTTGACGGATAAAATTATTTGTATCAGAAAATGTTAGAGATAAGTTCCGTATGATTTTCGTTTAGGTAAGTATAGGTGCAAATATGCAATACCCGGACAATCATGGCGAACAAACGTACTTGAAAGCGTTTAGTTAGCCCTTTGTCACTTTAAAAACAAAGAGGGATGTAATTACCTATCTGTGCAAAACGACAAGCGATTTCAGTGAACATCAATCATAACTTGTAACCTTTTCTTGTCTACAGATACACATATTTTAAGTTTTGAAAAATCGAATTTAATAAGTAGTTACCTAAACCCATGATAGGGTGGTACTTACTTACGTACATACTTTGTACTACTGGAAAACTTTAAAATTATCTCTTGTAATTCTGACTCGATACGATTTTGGTCACATGGTAACAATCCTTCAGAATCCTCTACATAACAGTTCTACACGCATACTGTAATACAGAAAGAAATTAGATTGGTGATGCATAGATCTATGGCAATCAGTGCTGGAGTAACAGCCATGGACATAATATTAAATTTATTTCAGGACACAATCTTTTATATAAGTGCATATTGAAGCAGTAATGAAAAAAAAATTCTTGTCTCGAGTTTTTTTGTATCGTTTTATTCGCGATCTTTTATCAGGAACCAGGAGGTGGTTAAGGTACCTACTTTCAAATTCAGACAAAACTACAGACGTAAAGAAGAGGATAATCAAGGATGCCAACATGTGAATAACAATATTGGTGAAGTGATTGTTCACAAGTAGGTACCGGTAATCGTTTATCATCAGGTGGAAGGTATGATAAAAATTTTCAGACAACAGAACAACCGTAAACTAGGGAACCCTAAAACCAGAAAAAAACTGTTTCTCGATAATTTTGACCGCAAATAACGGGCTTCCTTAGTTGAAATATTATTTAACTCCATTCGTAGCTCACTTTTTGTATAGCCAGCGGGCGGACCACTTGCGCCCAAGGCCGAGGTTTTGGCATTGTAAAAAAAGTAAAATTATCAAGATGGCGCTCACTTGATACTCGCAGCTCAAAATGAATAAATAAAAAAGGCACCAGTTTAAAGCGAGTCCAATTTGGTGGTTATTTTTGTAAAGGGCATTGAAACGTCTATTTTTGTTAAGAAAATCGTATAATAAGACTTGTGGGATGTTAAAAGCTGCTGGTTTAAGTAATTTACTATTTAAAATTGACGGTTAAGAGGCAAAATCAATTAAAGTTCCTTTAAAAGGTTATTGGAATTAAAAATATTCCGTAACAGAAAATGTGTAATTTCAATTAATAGGTTCATGACCCATTAAATGATTATTACACGTTTTACAAGGTTCACCAAAATAGATAGAAGATACCAATAATTCGTCTGTGACCACAGTCGTAAAAGTTGCATTAATAGTGGTTTTCTCACTCGACTATAACATCAGTTCGTTCATCGTTCAGTAAATAATAAAATTAAAATGATAAAAAACAAAATGTAATAAACGAACTCTAGGTAATCGAAACAGGACTGAAGAGTTTTATAATACATTAAAATAAGATCTCAAGGCGTTGTTAAATTAGACCCCCTTAACAAAAAATCCGAGTGACAAATAAAAAGCAAAATAATACCATACATCCGCAAGTGAAACGAATTTAATGACACCGCATAGTAGCCCAGTCAACCTAGCTGTTTTATGATAAAAAATGGAGATTTCGATTACCACGCATTTTTATTTTTGAATAAATAGTAAAAAAAAAATTTGTTTGCGCTAACAAATTTTTTTTTACTATTTATCCAAAAATAAAAATGCGTGGAAATCCAAAATTTAGGTATTTTAGTTCCTTGACTGGGCTATAGGTCTAAATCCGTCATATCTACGGCTTAGGTTATACCTAGTGTGTACCAAAATATAGATACCTACATACGCTCAAGAAACATCAAACCATCAACGACTTTCCATCATGAAGAAAACTTTAAAACCGAAGAAAACTCATTTATCTCATACCAAATAGGTTACAATGAAATTTTAATGAAAATTTATGTAAAAATTGTAAAAGCTCTAAAATTATGTAAACGTTTAAAAAAATTGTCATAACTTTAATTTGTATACCTAATTAAGGTTTCGGAATCCTTAAACTGACACTTGGTTTTAATGAATCATTGTATAATTTTTTTCATCTATTTCTACTCACTAAGGCGTGTAATGTCCTATTATAATAATACATTTTGTGTATATCTAACAGCAATATGATTAAATATTAACAGCTCAAAAAAATAAATATCAATACACCTTATAAGCTGTTTACCAGTTTTAAACACGTCCGCCATATTTCTAAATCCACCAAACCTATAATATCCACTTACATAACATTGAATTACATAAACCTGCCTCAACATAAAAAGTTCCAAACACAAAAGAGCTCCGTAAAAAAAGCGAGGAAATCACCGTCCAACCCTGACCCTGCGCAAGCGCCGAACAAAGCCGAAAACAGCCGAATGCATCCGAAAACGCCCGAATCGTCGCCAAATCGTGGCCCTGACCTTACTCTTGACTTACTTCTTGTATGTGTGTGTTTGTATGTAATTCGGGTACTTTGACTGGTTGAAACTTTTTATTTGTGTGGTTGACAAAGACTAGTTGGAGGATGTTGTAGAGTAGGTATTTACCTACTCTACAACATCCTCCTCCTATTAAGGTAAATACCTTAATGGTGTACTCGGTACCTGAATGAAACATTTTTATTTTTTATGGTATTGGGGGCAAACGAGCAGACGGGTCACCTGATGGTAAATGACTACCGCTGCCCATGGGCACCTGTAAGTCGAGAGGCACAAGTGCGTTGCCTCCCTTTAAGGTGGGAGTAGGAGAAGAGGGGGAGGGGGGGAAGAGGAGAGAGGGGGAAGGAGGGGAATAAGGGAGAGGGAAGGGTTAGGGCCTCCGGTAACCTCACTCACGCGGTGAAATGCAATGCAAGCATTGCCTAACTGTCAGTTTTCTTTCTTTTTATTTGTAAAATTACAAAAATATAATAAAAAAATCTTTGTTTTCATTAGAAAAGGATTCTCCTTCAAACTACTTTAAAAATATAACATGACACATTGTATGGTTTCAATTGAAGTTTTCACAATAATTGCAAAATGTTTACAAGAAATGCCAAAGCCGTCTGGATTTAAGAAAAATCCGTATAATCCGTCGTAATTTCTTTTATATATTTTTTTTAAATACTTCGACTTACCTATCTTAATTTATTTCATCGTCTCCAGAAATGTCTACCGTGCATAGTAACTATTCTCGGGTAATATGAAAATTGTAACTCATGAAGTAACTTCTTTGTAGAATTCTTTATGAGAGGTCTATATGCGACAATAGAGATCAGGTTTCGACTGTAAGATGCTATACCTAATGTCATACTAAGGATGAGTGGCGTAGGTCTGTATCTCTTTTTAGAGTAGTTTAATATATGTTAACTTAATATTTAGGTACACTGAACTCCTTTACAGAAGATATATTATGTCCATCTGTCTGCTGTCTTGATTACTCTTTGCCCAGCAATTCGGATACTTTTTGTCCAGTAGAGTTCCACGCACACAGAGGTTACGTGCTTAGCGTGCATGTGTGCACATTTTCGCGGCGTGCAGTCGTTTGGGCAATGCACTCGCTCACACAATGCCACTGACCTTGGTCAATGCAGCTGCGTGTAGGGGGACGAAAATCAGCCCGCCAATTCGGCGGCGCCCGCGCGCTTCTTTTTTCAAAATTGTTTAATTTTTATTTTTGAGTTTTATGTAAGTGAAAATTAAAAGCCAGTATTTTTAAAGTATTCGATGAAGTTTTAATATAAGAGTCACTCCGTGAAAAATAGTTTTGTTTTTTTTTATGCAGCGGTAGCGTAAAAGCTCAGGCGTCGGACTTGTGAATGGCCAATCTTACGATCAAGTGGATTCGAATCCACCCAGAACACTACCAATAGATATGAACCCCAATTTGAACATAAGCATTTATCGTAGCTGGAGGGGCTAACAAGAATAATAGTCATATGTGACTCTGTAACTTATAGTCATATAATAAATAATAATAAAGAAATACATAAGAAGGAAGAAATGCAAATGAGCAATAAGAATGTTAGTGGGTTTGATACCCACACGAAACAATTATATAATTATATTAATGTGGGATCTATGTTCCATGCGTTTTGGGTCAGGATAAGATCTGTACTATCGTATGTAGAGTTTTACAGAAGGATTTGTTTTGTCAGAACTCTTTCATATAATTGAAATGAATGAGTTCATTAAAGATTGCTCGTGTATAAGTACCAGAGGCGCACCAACAACAACAACAACAACAAACAACTTCAAAAATTAGGGGTGTCTAAAATATATTTTACACTAAAAAAAAGGTCATTAAAATACTTTATTGACGTGTATTTCAAAGTATTGTAAGGTTTACTAAAATAATTTGGTATTACGATAAACATTCTTTTTACGGCAAACAATTTTGATCCACATTTTTATTAAAATTTTCCGCAGACGCCTCGACGCATCGTCTTCTGGGTTATGTGGGGATATTTGGACACCCTCGAAGGGGGTGTCCACAGGTTTTTAGGGGGTGTCCGAACACCCTAGACACCCCCCGTTGTTGCGTCCCTGATAGGTACGTAAGATGAAGACGCCAGCACAAATATGTGAGGCAATGATTGATGATGCTAAAATAAATAAATAAAATAAACCTTTATTGCTTTTTTTTTATGGTATAATAGGGGGCAAACAAGTAGACGGGTCACCTGATGGTAAATGACTACCGCCGCCCATGGGCACCTGCAACTCGAGAGTTACAAGTGCGTTGCCGCCCTTTAAGGTGGGAGTAGGAGAAGAGGGGGAGGGGGGGAAGAGTGGGAAGAGGGGGGAGAGGGGAAAGACGGAAATAAGGGAGAGGGAAGGATTAGAGCCTCCGGTAACCTCACTCACGCGGCGAAATGCAATGTTTTCTGTGAGGTCGTGGTATCGAGCGTAGTAGAGCCGGCCCAAACGTGCCAAAACATGGCTCTCCCACGTAAGGATTATAATTGTTGTTGATGTTTTGGTGATATTGGGGACATACCTCAACAGGTAAGAAGTTGAGAGTTTTTCTTGACATAGCATTGTTTGTACATACCTACGGTTTGCATAAGGACAAATAATGGTCTCATGAGCACGGTCATTTGTTCTGTGTCTGGGTGTAATTTATCTATAATATGTATGTATTTAGTAATATATAAGTATGTTTATCAGCAGTCTGGTTACCATAGTACAGGCTCTGCCTAGTTTGGCATCAGACGGCCGTGTGTGAGATGTCTCAAGTTTATTATAACTATACCTATGGCGCGGCGGTAGAAAATTCAAACTACGTCGTGGTTGCGGGTTCTGTTCCCACTCAGTTCAAAGGCTCGAATATGTCTATTCGCACTACTGTCTTTGTGTTTCTTTTTATAAAATGAAAGTATTTGCTAAACAAATTCTTAGTAGGTATATTTATTCATATAAATAAAAAATATGGACGATTAAAAATCTTTAACTTACAGAAAAATATGTGGAAATTAAAACGGTTATAACTTCTAAACTTCTTTCAGTGATTTAAGTAAGTGTTCCATTTTAAGATACACCCTGTATCCTTAAAATCTTAATAAAAATTGTTTAATAAATAATAATACTATTTAATAAATAATAATATTATTTAATAAACTTTTTTTTTCAAATGATATGAACTCAGTGTCAAGAGTCTGACAGAACGTAGCTAAGATTGCTTAAGAAAGACTAATAAAAATAGAACAAATTAAGTAAAGTTAAAATATCTCTTTTAAACAATATATCAAAGTAAATAAAGCAAGCCTACCTGCCTTACGTTATCATACCGTTTAACTAGTAATCTAAGGAGCTTCACGAGTACTAGTACGAGGTACTGGTAACGCCATCTATCAATAATTGCAAGAACTAACTTAGTTGTTCAAAATGCTCAAACGGTGAGCTATTAAAACTATTATAATTTTGTTACAACCTAAATACACCTATTCGTTGGTTAAGGCATTTGATATCGGCAGGACCGATAAGGCTATTTTTCAAAACTGCTTGTTATTTCCAATGAGACTTCCACGGCTAGCCAAAGAGGAAAAAGGGTCCAAGAGGCCCCTTAGGTACCCATGCAATTTAGAGTCCAGTTTTTTACATAACAATTACCGTTATAAAATCATTCCATTTCAAGGCATCCCGACTTCACTGGCCGTACGATTTTTGATGGCCTAAAATTTACACTGAACCGCAAATAAACATCAAATTGGCACAAACGTTCATAATACCTCAAAGGATAGATAAATAAGTACTTCATGAACACTTCTCCATGAAATCGTCCAACAATTTATAATTAACTAGCAGCGCCCCGCGGTTTCACCCACGTAAGTCTCGATTCCGTGGGAATATCGGGATATAAAGTAGCCTATGCGTTAGTCCAGGTCTCCAGCTATCTACATACTAAGTTTCATCGCAATCGGTTCAGTGGCTTATTAGTGGGATAACATTTACAAAATCCTTGCAAAGTTTACATTTCTTAACCAGGCTTGGTTCAGTTGCTTTAATACATCTTTGAGTGGCTAATATCGCTGGTTTGCGAGAATATCGACGTAATCCAAAATTCAGTCAAATTGAACTAAGTATGCTAAACGATCATAAATCTTTGATATTTTATGGTGAACAAAGATGCAACGCCGATTTCGTGCTAACGGTCGTTAAAAAGCGACAAGTTCATTATATATTTAGAACAAAATACAATGCGGCAATCACAAAACATTGCCATTTTCTAAAATCAATAATTTTGAGTTATGTCGCTATTCTTCCAAACCAGCGATATATATACCTAACAAATATATTGTAATATCCAATATCAAACAAGACATGTCTGAACGTAAACGAATCTAACCCGTCGGCCGCGACCGTACTGACCGAGCCCAACGACAATAACTTGCTATTTAGCACAAAAACAACAATTAAGTGCAAAATGGTGGGACACGCGATCAGTTATACGAAAATTGATGGCAGGTGACCGCTTTCGAGACTAGTTTTTATTCAATGATAATTTGTAGGTATCTTGTGTAAAGGGCATTTGGTAAAATGGCGATAGACGCGCCCTAACCAATGATTATATCAACAAGATAGGTATTTAAAAAGACAGGTTTTTATATTATGGGTGTCGTCGCCACATCAAAAACTCTTATTTATTTTTCAAACTATAATAGATGATAACACAGTTCACTATTTAATAAGAATAAGTTAATAGACATTATTTTGACTGGTTATACCGGTAACATAATGGTGTTGGTCGATTGATAAATATGAATGAATAGTTAGGTATAAAAGACGAGCAGACGGGTCACCTGATGGTAAGTGACTACTTTCGTCCATGGACACCTGCAACTCAAGAGTCGCAAGTTCGTTGCCTTTGGGCGCTCTTTTCTTGAAGGTTTAAAGGTAGTATCGATCCGGAAATACAGCAGGCGATAATTACTGGAGTCTAGTCTAGTTCTAGTCTATCTATCTATCTATCTCTCTCTCTCTCTATCTCTCAGGTCAGGACTGACAGATCTTATTACTTACTACTATAGTACTACTTATTACAGTACTTAGACATAATACTTGTATTTTACACGTGCTTGTAATTGGTCGTTTGACATTCTTGCGTTGGAAGTCAAATGATAAAATGAGATTAAGAATCATTATTCTATCTCTGTCATAAAATGGAATATAACAAATTACAATACGGTACGGCGAGAAGATGATGTTTAAGCTCGAAACAATTCAAGTTGTCTGTAAAATAGGCGTGTTTTTAACATAAGTACTAACTAAAAGGTTTATAAATGAGCACACTCACGAAACTTGTAAAAAAAAATTACATACTTTTCAAGTTTCTGTAACAATAGTATGTGTGAAACAAAAATGTTTCTTACCTCAGAATAGGCTTAAAATTATTGTCTTTAATTAACATGTATGACTAAGATTACACGTACTGTTAGCAATCTAGTTTTTTTTTTAATAGTGCCGCTTCTTGGAGTATCTGTAGCGGCACTGCGCTTCGTGTACTTAATATCCGAAACGGCACTGATATTCTGCTACGGCCAAAAGTGACGTGCACGATCTAAAAGAAGCCATAGATTAATTCCAAGTAATTCCAATACAAATCTTATGTAATTATACGATATATTTATGATATAAATTACATCCTATATTTTAATCTACTTGTGGCACCTCACGCAGGGCTGTCTGATTCTAAACTAGGCAGAGCCTATACTATGGTAACCAAACTGCTGATAAACATACTTATATATTTCTAAATATTTACATTTATAGATAAATTACACCCAGACACAGAACTAATTATCGTGCTCATCACACAATTATTTGTCGTAGGTGGGAGTCGAACCCACGACCTCTAGCTTAGTAGCAAGGACTCGCCTTACCTCTTACCTCTCCAACACGGCTACGAATTTTATGTACTCTGCATCTACCAGCGCCGGAACTGCGTCCAAAGCCTCTGAAGACCTTCACCCTGAGCCTAGTATATTTGATGTTTAAATAACTTTAAATATGTACTGAAATACTTAAATACACTACTATTAACAAAGATAAGCAGTTCAAAAGTATGTATGACTGTCTGGTCCTATAAAAGAAGGATCAAATTGATTTAATCTTAACTTTTCTCCACTCTTTTCTTATAAATACCTACTCATGATAAAAGTACTCATGAAAATATCCTGAGTTTACTAACATTGCTCCAATGAAGTTGTAGTCGTCAAGAGATTTTTTTTTATGATATAGGGGGCAAACGAGCAGACGGGTCACCTGCTGGTACATAAGTGACTACCGCCTTTTTTGTTGGGAGGGGGGAAGAGGGTTTGGGGCTCCGGTAACCTCACTCACTCGGCGAAAAGCAATGCAAGCATTGCTTCACTGCCGGCCCCATACGTGCCGAAGCATGGCTCTCCCACTGTAAGAACATACTCTCAAATATTAATCTGTATTTGAGAGTTATACTTTTTTATACTGCTATATAGACAACCGAGCACAAGGCCCATCCGTTGGTGATTATCTATGCCCATGTAAGCAGTATTAGTCAAACGCAGCCGTCAGGGCGTTCATCCTCACACATTGGAACATAATGATCACACAGAGTACGTCCAGAGGAATTTCCCACCGCGAACGCGCCGGCTATGGAATGAGCCTCCCTGCCAAGGATATCCAGAGAAACTGCAGTATCCAGTATGGGGATCTTTAAAAAAGGAGTGTGTAGGTTTTTAAAGTCATGTGAGTCACCTGGAATAGTGAGCTACGGTAACAACTTACCATCAGGCGAGCCGTTTGCTTATTTGCACCGACTTTGTATATATAAAAATTGTTTAGTGAGGCCTGCCTCTGCAATTGTGTAAACTATGAGAAGGTTACTAAATTTAGCGACAAAGTTTGACACAACATTTATATTTGCACGAATTGACCCGACTAATACTGATAATGAAGTTTAAAAAATGCTCAAATAGTTTTAATTATACGTTTTTACCGGTAAAAATTACAGTTATCGTGAATTATCGTTGCATGAGCGTCGAGCATTTCGTTTTTGTTTTCGTCGAAACAACTAATCCGTGTGCGTTTTAGGGTTAAGTACTTTTTAAATTATGGTGGCATCGAATACATAATAGTAGGCAGGTGTAACAGTGATGGACTTGGAAGAAAAAGGCAGTTTGGGATTTCAACCTAAATAATTTGATTAAAATTACTTTACAAAGAATGGAGCTAGTAGAACAAAAAGCAGAAAATATAAGTATGTGGAGGAATTAATTTTATGTATTACTAGCTGTGCCCGCGACTTCATCCGCGTGGAATAGTGCATTTATATCAAATCAACAGCCTAAAAAATAAGTTTCAAACTTCTAGCTCTAAATATGACGATACTTCCATACAACTTTTCATCCCCACCTTTCAACCCCTTACACCCCTTGCTTCCCATTAAAAAGTAATCATATCCTTTCTCAGGCTCTAGACTATCTGTGTACCAAATTTCATTTAAATCGGTACACAGACAGACAGACAGACAGAGTTACTTTCGCATTTATAATATTTAAAATAAATATAAAATATATAAAAGGAAGTAAGGATTGTGTGTTCATTTTATATTTTATTCATCATAATTATATTACTACGTGAAGATAATTCTATAGTAGGTAATACTTAGTTAGTACCTTTTGGTTTATATATATATACTTTCAGTTTATAAGTAAAAGAAAAATGTCGCATATTGATTACAAATTGTAGCTTGCAAAATAAATTTAATAAATTTAAAAATGATTTAAATATGGCTACAAATACTGACAGGGGTCAAGTATACCTACATAATTACCAGAGGCGTAGCTACCGCCGTATCAGCCGTATCAATAATACGGGGCCCCCGAGCTACGGAGGCCCCTAACGTGTGTAAGCAAAAATAAGGAAAATGTTATCTACAATGTCACTTAATCTCGTGCTATAAATAAAATGTTATCCACAATGTCACTTAATCTCGTGATTCTCGGAAAAAAAACAAAAAAAAAACTGTCATAGTTTTCACTTTAGAAATGACAAAAATCAAAAAAAAGCAATCTCTTTTTTTCCCGGTTTAAGCGTGCGCCCAAAAGTTGGCAACATCCTACATCGGTTATTGCGGGATTCCCACGTTTAAAGCATTTTTGTTTCTTTTGTGAGAAATCTTAACCCTTCATTTGGGCCCCCCAACTAATTTTGATACAGGGCCACTCCAAGGCACGCTACTCAGTGGCGTAGCGTGCCTTGGAGGGGCCCTGTATCATTCGGGTATATATGTATATACACAGTGGCGTATATACATATATGTTTCTGTTTTATTTTTATTTGCCATAATTTTACAATCCAGGGGAACATAATATCCTATCCTGTTGACCTATCGTAGGTTAGAAAGTAATGTATGACAGTTCAAATTATATCGGTTAGGTAATATATCAAAACATTTAAGAGTTAATAACTTATATTCGTAATTTTTCCGCCAGGCAACCTGTAGTTATAATAAATATTTTGTGATTTTTTGTAAACAAATAAAGAAATGCACATCTCCATACAAAATCAATTTTCATGTAGAAATTAATAGTTGAAAATTTGTAGAAAACACAAATCATCAACATCATCATCATTTCAGCCATAGGACGTCCGCTGTTGGACATAGGCCTCCTGGGTCACCTGATGGTAAATGACTACCGCCGCCCATGGGCATCTGTAACTCAAGAGTCACAAATGCGTTGCCGGCCTTTAAAGGTGGGAGTAGGGGAAGAGGGGGAGGGGGAGGGGGGGAAGAGGGGAGAGGGATGTGTTAGGGCCTCCGGTAACCTCACTCACTCGGCGAAAAGCAATGCAAGCATTGCTTCACTGCCGGTTTTTTGTGAGGCCGTGGTATCACTCCGGTCGAGCCGGCCCATACGTGCCGAAGCATGGCTCTCCCACTGTTAAAAAAGCATCCGTAAAAGGACAGATATATTAATAACGCATACGAACGAAGATTACCCATATACCCGAATGGGCCAGCAAAATTGATGTGGCAATGGGTAGGGTACAAAGCACGCAGAACGGGTGGCCGATGGGGACGAAAAGTTTTCGAATTTAGAACACGGACCGGAAAACGCAGCGTAGGTCGACCATCAACTCAAATTGCAGGCTGTCGGTAGATGCAGGCCGCCTCCAACCGGTCTTCTTGGAAGACATTGAGAGAGGCCTGTGTGTGGACAGCAGATGACGTCCTGTAGCTAAAAGGATGATGATATTATTAACCTTAAGTCCATGTACCTTGACTACGGAGCCTTGTCCGTTAGCTTCCCTTTTTAACCGACTTCAAAAAAGGAGGAGGTTCTCAATTCAACTGTATGTTTTTTTTTTTTTTATGTTTGTTACCTCAGAACTTTCGACTGGGTGAACCGATTTTGATGATTCTTTTTTTGTTTGAAAGCTGGTGCTTCCCGTGTGGTCCTATTTCAATCCAGTCCAGTTCTGACAATGGCATCCATGAGAAAACCATATATAAGTCTTTTATGGAATAGTTTTTTTTGTTGAAGTCGGTTTTTTTTTTGAAATAAGTATTTAATGAGCTACTATTCTCAAAGCAATCGACTTAAGGACTTGCTCATCCGATCCATTGCAGTAGTAAGATAAGTATTCATTACAGAAGGGGACTTATGCTTGGTCATCAATCAACTATTACTTCTGTTTAAGATATTGTCTAACTTTGGCTAGGAGGAAAAACTTTCTGAGATCACATAGACTTTCTACTTTATGTATTTGTCAACAGAAAATAATTAATACTCTATGACGTCCACATATAAACTACGTAACAGCAACTGAGCCTGCATCGCGCAATGAAAGTTTTCGTTCCGATTTGTATATATACCTACAACTCCCCAATATCAACCGTTAGACTTTGACACCAGGGGGTCGCACGTAAGTCGCCGCCTGTGTCGCCCGGAGCTGAACCTCCCCAGGGGCCACCTGGGGTCTCATCTGGCTCGGGCTGACCGCCTAGGCGGCATTAAGACTAAAGTGATCCCCCCCTCACACTACAAATGAAGACCCCGAGATTAACTCAACACCAGGACCTACCCCTCTTTAGACACCGCTGGAAGGGGGCCATCGCCCCGACCCAGCGTCCACACGCCCTATACAGGGTGTTGTGAAGACCACGATGTATCAACCATTGGGCTGCGGTCCACTAGGCTTGATCACCTCGCCTGGTCGGAGGATCCTCCTTCTATGTTGGATGGACATAACACCCGTACCTCCACAACATCTATTATCAACAGTAGGTACCTAACCTACTACTGTCACACAGATTGTTAATACGATTGACGATTAATAGTATAAATACTCCATATATAATCCTCCTCCCTCCCTCCTCCTCCATGTATGCAGTTAACACGGCACTAGGCATTGTAAAGAACTAAATATCGGTACCCTTTCATTTTGGTTTGCTGACACAATCGCTACCCTGTACTAGGGGTGTATTCTGGTGTCACATTGTTGTCGTGATTTATAGGTCTCACGTTATCATAAATTTAATATTGAGTTCAAAAAAATTACTAGGTAAAATAATAGGGTACACTCAGGGGAGGAAACTGAAATATTTAAATTTAGAAAAAAATTAAAAAGCCTTACTGTACTAAATCAATGTAAGAATTGATTTTATTTGGGTAACAATCTCATTATTTTTAATATGTAGACAGTCTCACATTTTTAGATAAAACAATATTTTAGTTGTTCGTAAAAATAAATCAGTCCTACAGATGCGCTCGGTAAACATGAGAAAGGTTTTTATTAATCTGTTTAATTTTCCGATATCGGTATAATTTTAAGGGTATTAAATTTTTAAACAGTTCCCAAATATATTTAAAACCAAGGACAAAGTCAGCTTTTTATAGAAGAGCCTGCAACTTCATGTGAATAATCTATTTTTCTTTTTTGTGTAGCTTGAGTCCAATTTTCCTCCTCCGGGGTCGGTTCTTTATTAAACAGTGCTGGCAGTGCAGTACTACATTGCTGTATTAACTCACTTTTTTTTATAGCCTCACTATTATATATTTCCAGATGATTAAGTATTCGTATTTTAAGACAGTATAATTTTCGATCCCACGTAATCGATGGCGAGCTTAATTTCAGCTACAGAGCATGTTTATATACCCCCGTGCTCAGTGGCGTAGCGTGTCTCGTGCCCTGTATCAAAATTAGTTGGGGAGCCCAAATGAAAGGTCAAGATTTCTCACAAAAGAAACAAAAATGCTTTAAACGGGGGAATCCCGCAATAACCGATGTAGGATGTTGCCAACTTTTGGGCGCACGCTTAACCCGGGAAAAAAAGAGTGTATGTGTCTTTTCCCGGGAAGTCCGAGATTAAGTGACATTGTGGACATAACATTTTACAAATTTTTGCTTACACGCGTTAGGGGCCTCTGTAGCCCGGGGGCCCCGTATCATTGATACGGCTGATACGGCGGTAGCTACGCCCCTGCTCGTGCTGCCATTGACAAGAACCATCCGAAACTGGAATCGATGCCATGCCATGCACCTCAACTCAACAACATTTCACACCTGTGAAATAAGATGAGATTGAGGATACAGGTGTCGCTATAAAATAATTTCAACATAAACTGATACAAAGCTTCTTTAAAGTAGATTTATATGCATAATGATATTGGACAGTTATTATTTTATTTACCGTATGTTTATACAGAGTGATTTCAAACTGCACGATCGGTCGATAAATGATCACCTCGGCAACTAGAGATATGTATTTTAATGAGTTTTTAATATAAAGGGTACTAAGGGTATTAACCCTACCTCGTGAGGGGTAATATATATCGGGAGTCCTAACTATTATGTACTATCAATGTATAATCTTATGCATCTTCACCTGGTAGGGTTTACGTTTTTATCTCCTTAAAGAGCTCTGAAGAACCCGAGAAAATAAAAAATACTTGTGTGCTATTTGAAAATATTGTCTGAGACGTTATGTACCAAAGATGAAGGAATGAAAAAGAGGACGCGCCAAGTTTAATGGCGCTTGTACATGCTGCTTTTGGCAAATCTATAACGTGGGGATAAAAATATAGCTAACGAAAGGTGATATGACTCTGAGATTCTATAAAAACAGTTTATTTAAACGTCTTTAAGGTTTATTTGTACTCAGTTAAACTTTTTAAGAATTAGTATGATTCTCGACAGCCAGTTTTAAGAATCCTTACTTCCTTCCTAATATTATAAATGCGAAAGTAACTCTATCTGTATGTCTGTCGCCCTTTCACGACCGACCAAAACTACTGAACCAATTTAAATGAAATTTGGTACACAGATAGTCTAGAGCCTGAGAAGGGACATAGGCTACTTTTTAATGCAAAAAAAGGGGTGTAAGGGGTTGAAAGGTGGGAATGGGGAAAAGTTGTATGGAAGTATCGTCATATTTAGAACTAGAAGCTTGAAACTTATTTTTTAGGCCGTTGATTCTATATAAATACACTATTCCACGTGGACGAAGTCCAGTTATCAATATAAATAACCCCCCAGTGGCAGCAAATCCAACAATTTTTTTGCAGTATTCGTTCAGTATTATAATTATTATGCATCATGCGCTCATCCTGTACATTCGCGGGAGAACATAAAATCATGATATCTCGGAAATTGGTCGTAATAAAATCTGTCAACTGAAAATTACGCACCTCTAAATTGCGTATATTATTGCCGTAAGGAAGAAATCGAAGTTTATCCTTTTGAGAAGACATTACAGAAATGAATTGTCTATTGCCTTTGAATTGCCCTGTGTCAAAACTGATAAAACTGAGAGCTTTAACTAACAATAAAAATAATCATTGTCGAATGTCTCTGTATTACGTTAGTATTGACGGGAGGAAGATTTAAAACTAATTGTTTAAATCTTTCTCAAATCACATACAATCAAACAAATTGAATTAGTGGTAACTAGGCACCGTGGCCTACAGATGCTCAGAACAACAGCAGTATAATTTTTTTGCTCATTTGTTAAACTCGCGTCAGGACACGTGACCTGATCGAAAGTTCGTAAGACGGAGCCGAGTTTCTTATATTTAAAAAAATATAACATTCGAAATTCAAACAATTATGAGCGGCCAGAAGCGCAGAACTTCCAGTGTATCCTATGCATACATTTAGATATGTTATTACCTACTTTTTATTTTTAACCTAATTATATATAGGTACTAGAGATCCCGTGGTGGTCGAATTTCGACCATGGTTTATTTCATTGGCCAATATTACTTGACCTGTCATTGTATTGACTTTTGTACCATGACAGGTCAAAATATATACTGGACACTCATAGCTGTGTGTACCCGTTTTTGCATTTTTTTTAACTTTGTAGAGAATATTGTTCAAAAATTTTAGCATTCGTCACTTCTTCTCTGCACAAACTATAAGTGTGCGAAATTCCCTACTCCTCCGTCCGCCCAATTTTCGTAAGGGATCAAAAGTTTTCGCTTCACGTATTATATATATCTACAGATGTGTGTGTGTGTATGTATATGCAAATACATTGCGAAGTTATGTTTTCACTTCTGACGAGCAATCCTACGACTGACTGTTTTGTTTTTTTACATTTTGAAACGGAAGATATGAAATCGAAAATTGACTTATATATAAAGCTAATATTTCGGAAGAGCGAGGACTAACATACCTAACGGTAGTGAACTAAACTGACAAAATATCTATTAAAAAGTGAAGATATCAGTTTCATGTTTTAACTATTTATATTATTATTATTTTAATAGACCTATTCATTGATGTGTCATTTAACATTATTTGCCACTTCAAATTTTTAAGTGGCCTAGCCTGTAATTTCTGTGAGGTTTAGATGAATTAAGAAACAACACTACAAACTTATTTACTTATTTGTTAAAATCTGTTGCAGGCAGCCATTGGGACGTTTCGAAATTATAAAAGATTATAGGTACCAGATACAAACATAATTTTTCTTTGTATAAAAATAAGGACCATTTTTTTAGGCTTCTGTGGTTAGTTTTAAAGTATCGAACTCTTTTTATGGCGTTTAGTTTATTATAGCTTATTTTTGAGTTATTAGCTATGTAAGTAAATATATCGTTTTTGAAATGATCATACTTTATAATTAGATAGTAGTGACACAGACATTAAGGCAACATTTCTTGTTTTCGCTTAATTCCGTTGCTTAGAATAGAATTTACTAATTCGACCCATAGGTATATACAGATTACAGGATTGTAGATATTATTTATCTACCGATCTCATCGATACGTTTATTTATAAACAGAGAAAATGACATACTGAAATCTACTAAGTGTTTTATACAAAATCTCGATACCTAGGTGTATTATTTTTATCAGGGCTCTATAAGTCTATACTGTAGACATTCGGTCGATTATAGAATAGGGTCCAATAGAGATGGCGACACGCGACTCGCGCGTTAGCGTCACATATCCATGTCACGTCACGAACTGTACCTATTTAATGGTTTACAGTTTTACAACTGTGGAGTTGATTTGGTTTAGGATATTATATTTATAGCATATTGTTGCGCTTGATCCGATCTGCAATGTAAGGCCGGGATGTAGAATAGTGTTTATTTTATTTTATATTTTTTCATTTGGAACAAAAAACAGTCACATGGTATACCTATGACAAACACAAAAAAAATTACAAATTTTTGGTTTATTTAACATACAAACCACATAATTGTCCACGAGCTAACATTGGATTAAATTAAATAAAAGCGAAATGCGGATGTTGTCGCTTCATTTGTATAATTAAAAATAAATTATTTAGTATAATAAATAATCAGGGTGTATAAGACAATGGAACACTTACTTGAGTCACTAAAAGGTCAAAACTCTAGTATATAAGAAGGTATAAAAAGAAATTTGAAAAAAAAACTATCGGTTTACAAATTATGACCGTTTGAGTTTCCAGGTATTTTTATATCCGTTTCTCATAAAAGCAGGTATTTTTTTCATTTTGATAACTGCGTGCTAAAATCATGCCCTTTCAGTGATTTAAGTAAGTGTTCCCTTTTCAATTACACCCTATATAAGTATAGGTGAGCTTTTAAATTTAACTTTGATGACAATGGTTGCAATGATAAACAATAGCATTGTTTTTTAATGTTAAGTGAAAATTAGCTACAATATCAATTACGGCAAAATGTGTGTTAAAGTCACCTGGAAGACGACGACAGGGTGCCCGCTCTCCGCGCGGCGTTCGTTCAACACGTTGTAGTATGGAACAAATGAGACGCGCGCACTCCTCACCTGACTACCGTTCTAGATACTACGTGACAAAGTTTATTCGTATGATTAATACACCATTACCTTGAGTTATTTACGCCCGGATTCAAGTGTCAATAGGTTATATTTTAATAACAATTCTACGTATGGCATTCTTGAGTGAAATAATTTAAAATGCATGGTGCGTAAGAATTTTTTCAGTACCATATCTATGCTCTGTGAGAATTTATCGTAGTAAGGACTCCAAATGGAAAGTTTAAGTTTTTAGAGGATCTCATAACAACCGTATAAACGAAAGACCTTGTAAACAATGTTATCAATATGAACATCCAAGTGATGTTCAGGATCTAGTGTTCCGCTGAGGTAACGAACAGTCTCAACTGTTTTTATTGGAATATTAATGATTACATTTTGGCAGGCTTAGATGCTACTTCTATTCCTTGCAGTACTGGATAAGTCTCTTGAGATCATCATGGAGTAACCAGAAGTTTTGTCTATTTCTACATGACTTGTAAACTTTTATATCATCAAGTTATATAAAAAAGTTAATGAATAGCCCCCAAAACTGAACCCAGGGGAACACCACACTTAGCAATGGCATAGTCAGATTCATTACTATTCAATGCAGTGGTCTGAGTCCTATTGTGTATATGTATAAGAAGCAAGTCACTTATGCAGATTACCTCTAATCCCATTAAATTCAATTTTTCCACAAGTAATTTATGATCTACTTTGTCGAAAGCCTTTCGAAAGTTCATATCATAGAAAATCCATATTTTTAAATAAATAATAATACATAATCCATGAAAATCATATGATTAATGGTAGTGAAACGGGATTTAACATTGTGCTGTTTTCGCACAATATAGGAAAACATAGAACTATGCATCAGACTCTCGAAAAGCTTAGAGAAAGTGGACAGAATAGAGATGGGGTTATAGCTTTTAGTTAAAGAATGATACTTTTTCGCCATAGATTTTATACGCCATGGTTTACAAACGAACACTACAAAACTACAGCAAACTACAGCAGTTTCCCACATACATTGAGTCAATCCGGCGACCCTATTGATCATCCGAATAAAAACTTTGTGCAACTATTGCTAACTAGGTGTGGTTTTCTGTACAGGCTTACTAGAAACTTGAAGTAACTACATACTTTCTTTATGATCGTTCCATTATTTAAAAAAAAAGATAATGATGATTTATTGTCATTTTTTATCATTAATGAACCTATCATTCATTGCGAAAATCGAAGCACTACTTGTAGAGTTATTATTGTGATGCTCACTTTAGTTTAGTTGTGTTGATGCAAAAGCCAAGTATCGAGTCTTGAGTTTAGTCGATTATTTTTTAAACAGCATGCATGCATGCAGCACTAATTCTCTTTACCAAGCACAACCGTAGCTAATATTCTTCTATTTACGGATCGGGATATTTTCACAGACTTTGAAGCTGGTTCATCCTCAAACACCCACACTTCACTCTGGGATTTAGTAGGAACGTCAAAATAATGCAGCCAGGTTTCACCACATGTAACAATCGAGTTCACGTAGCTAGATCGAAGGTCTTGATTTTTTTTTAAATATTGAGTTGATTTATTTCATTTACACCATCTGTGGATTCTGGGCGATACTTTAGTAGGTATACTAACTTTTAAGCTATCGATGTCCATGGTATAATTATGTATTTACAAGGGAATTAACGCGATGATGAAATAGGTATTACATACCTCTGAATTGCCTGAAGTTTCGACCAGGTTGTACTGGCCGGGGTCACAGGCCTGTAGACTGGCTCAGCGGTGCACGCCCTCCGTCGTCGAGATCGTGAGGTAGAAGGTTCTTCATCCACCGGCACATCGACATTTTTGTTTCGCGTACTATACCTACTAACAGTGTCCCTATTTTGTAAGCAAACTGATGTGTCCTTATTTTGGTGTTTATCCAACTGCGCATAAAAGCGAGGTAGCATGTTTTACAGCGTGGAATCCACTGAAAAGAAAACATGCCACCTTGCTTCTGTGCTCTTGATCGCGATAAATACATAAATACTATTCTTGTAAACTAATTATCCATATATTAGTTCGGGTAACTTTCACAGATGGCGCAATTTTAATTTCAAGTTGTTACAATATTTATTATATTTTGATACAATTTATTCAGTCCATTAAACCTATTTATATATAGCGAAAGGAACTTCGTTCCAACCGGTTGTTCCAAAGAGCCTTTTGACGCGGTACAAACACGAGCCTGAACAGATCGTGGACAATAATTCTAAACTAGCAAGTGGTCAGTGGCGTTGCAGAGTGGGTAAAATGCCACGGGCCCCAGGCTCGATGTGTGTGTTGGCTCCCTAAGGGAGGGCCTCATGCCACTGCAAGTGGTGTAAAATCTCTTAACCTTAGAAGAAATTTTGTTTTTTAATTTAGTTTGTTCCGATTGCGTAATAGGTTGAATCCGAAAGAATTCTTGGTATGATGTCCACGGCCACTTTTGTGAGAACTTAGGCCCTGGGGAGAGTATCTAGGTACTTACTACAGTTTTGGTTTTGCAATAACAGCATGAAAAGGTTTTCAAGAAAACACGCGTCTGTTCCTGTCCCTAATTTAAATAGGCTACAGTGAGAGTCATCCTTCAGATTAGCCAGATTAGCTTATTTATTTACTGGTAGATATAAAAACAGAACACCCTACTAAACCTAGATAGTATAGAACTTCTTAATCTTTGGTAAAGGTACCTACCTACTTAACTAAAGTGCCTTTTTTTCCTGTAAAAGGATTAACTTCGGTTAAAAAAACGCTTTGATTTGAACGAGATTCTTTGTAAGACAAAAAGAAATCTGAACAAAAGGCTATTTCATATTTTTTACTTCAATCTAGCTAAAGATTTTCTTTCCTTCTACTGCTAATAAAAATAATGGATATCTGTTTTGTTTTCCTCAATGTGAAACTCACGGAACATAAAAGGTCTTAGAAAAAGTATTACAATGGTAGTAAATTATAATTAAAAACCAACTACGATTTCTGCCTCTTTCAAATTAAATTTCTAGGAGTGCATTTTAATATTTCTGAAAAATGGGTTAGGTAGTGACATCTATGGTCAATTTAGAGTCAGCTCACGTACAAACTTTATAAAACACATTATAGCACAGACAGTAGCGACATCTTTTTTTTACTTTATGACTTTGTTTAAGGCTTTCAGTAAAAACAAACACCAGAAGTTTCAAAAACACTAGATGACGCTAATGAATAATGCTTGTAATAAGAATACTAAAATTTACGTAGAAGGGCTACAGTGTCCTGTCAAATTTTTCGTTTATATTTATATGATAATATCTTTACCTTTATTCATTTCATCATTTAAAACTTTAACAGTGTCTAAAAATGAACGCAGCAATAACCCTCAGTGTCCAAGAAACATGAAAATGTCAAGTGAATGTTACCAGAATTAAAGATTCTCCCAACCTTACGTTATTACCTGTATTGGAAAACTTCAACCCTGTTCGCTTATAAAATATCACATTCTCTTACGTTACTTTTATAACGTTTTATCTATACGATTTTATAATGATCAGATACTTAAACCATTTCTCAGGAAGAAGACTCTTGAGACTCGAACCAAGTCATGTCCAATAGTTACACTCTGAAAGAATCATTATGAAAAAATATGATAAAAACTTTAAACTAGTAAATGTTTTGAATTTTGGGGCACTTTTTGTGGCATGAATTTTCTAACGATGCCACACAAGACTGTTTTTATTGAAAGATGTGGACAAGAAAAAACTATAACAAGAGTTTCATTTAGTTATATACATATGTTACTATATATATTATTATTATTTTAAACTCCCTTCACTCTTCTGTGTTTTTTATATCATTACCACCCAAGTAAGTAGCTGTGATAAAAATACGTGTGCGTCTCGGGACGCCCGACAGAAGTGATGACTTAAACTAATCTAAGTTGAACTATTTAATATTGAAATTGGAAATACGACTAGCGCTGTTATTGAACGTGACATTATTTCTTTAAATATTGGAAAAAATAATAAAACAACATTGCTGGGGAATACTTTAGTTGTACTTTTTCATACTAACCACAGCAATGTTTATTGAAACCAAAACCAGGGTACTCTATTTCTTTATTATGACAACCCTAAATTTAGTACCGTACGAAACTACGCGACGTCGAAACTGCTTTACGTCCGCGCTAATAAAACTCGTTGAAAATGCATACATCAAAATGGTAGAATCTCTACAAATGTTTTTATTTCTATTTAAATCTAAATACAGACGAAAATGCTCGTGGTTCTCACCATTCTTGTGTTCAGTGCTCATAGTGTTATTGTTCTGTGATGGTGTTCTGTCTAAGTGTAGTGATCATGACTGTATAAACGGTGTTTGTAAAAATGATATGTGCGTGTGCTACGAGGGATGGCAGGGTCCAGAGTGTCAGTACTGCGGCGGGAAAGTCAAGTGAGTCGCCTTTGTGGACCCTTGATCCTTTTAATACTGTTAGATTTGTTTAGTTCACTGACCTCTTTCTGAGGCGCGCCTTACAGACAAGTAAGTAAAATTTGCAAGAGAAAGCCCGCGAGGATTATCCAATTATACACTTTGGCTTCTTTCCTCCATCCTGAGCGTGGCCCTGAAGGTCGTAGATCGTTGTTACAAGACTAGAATGTATTGTTATTGGCTGGTATCTGTAATTGGTGCAACAATATAGGTGAGCCTTCTATCGAGAATTCAAAAGGACAATTCAGGGGCAAATTACTACATGAATGAAGATATGGTTGTGTTTGTCCATGTTAAACTGCTCATATTTATAATATTTGTCACTGTCCTACAATATGATTCAAATTGGTTGAGCCATTTCTTATTTATCAGTCAGCTGATTGGTACGCTGTTAGGTTATTGTTAAACTCCCACAATGTCATATGAAAGACCTCTAAATGTATGTTTGTGATTAATGTTAATGTACTTAATTTAATTAACTAGTGAAACTCAGTCTGTGTGACTTGATGATAAAAAGTTTTATTCTTGTAATTTTGATTAAATAAAAACTGCAACTGACTAATAATAACTTAGATTGTGTGAATGAAAACAAAGGCTATTTAGCTAAACTATACAAGTGTTGGTTATACTGTAGTTATTTTCATTACAAACTCTTTTAGATTTTATAAATATGTATAGGTATGGACAGATATGCTATAGATACCAAAATTCTGCTTAAACTGTTTTAATCAGGCTTAGAATTAATGTTAATGTTTAATGATGGTGATGAATGTTGAACAAACCCAAACGTATTGTAAAGGTTTTGTAAATAAGACGATGGAAAATAAATATACGGTCGAATTGAGAACCTCATTTTTTTTTTCGTCGGTTAAAAAGGACATCAATTTCCAATATTTTCTAACACACTTTTATCACTGAAGCCTTTATACTTTTTCATCAGATTTTGCGTAAACTTGTTTTAAAGTCTAGTTATGATAATTTTTTTGTAAGGTTTATTGGTTCACACATTTCTTCTTACGGTTTATATTGTCATTTAATCACTACAATTATCTATATCACTACAATTTACTACCATATATGATTATCTTAAACACAAATAAATATATGTTTAAGATAAGATCAGATAAAACATTTATTTACAGAATAGAAAAATACAGAAATAAAATATTTAAAGAAATAGAAGACAAAGTTTTAGTTTCAATGTAAGGGGCACTTTCCAGCATTATTTACTTAACTTTATTTTACATATTATTTTTTAAAAAGACACTTAAAATATTTGACAGATATAAATTCTTAATATATGTAATTATTATTATTATTCATCCTCCTCCGAGCCTTTTCCTAACTAAGTTGACTTTCAGTCTAACTATGATACAGACGAGTTTTAATATTTTATGTGAAGTGACTGCCTTCAGAACTCCACAACCCAAGTACTAGGTGATATCGAACTACTGTAATTAGACCAGGTTTTCGTACTTCGGGACCAACAGTCTCAACATGTTAAGAATATTCACCCACCCCTAAGACTGACCTGGCTAGTATTACATTACCTTGTAATGTGTTAACCTACTCAGTTACCACTTAGCCACAAGCTCTTAAATAATAATAATTATTATTATTTTTATATATTGCACTAGCAGATCCATTGATTTGATGCGGTCATATTACTGCATTTTTACTTAATTATGTTTTTGATGTGAAACATCTTTAAATTCACACCGAAACATGGGTACCATGGTCCTAAAAGTGGACCGTAACGAAAACATCTATATTGTCTTACCTTAATAATTGCAAAACTATAAGTTGTAGGAACACGAATCTAGTGTCATTAGTTAGCTTATATAGTCAGTTCGCTGTTTTCATCTTTAGTTAGAGCCTAGCTGTGCTGCGGGGCAGGGGGAGAACCGAGGACTTTCAACAAACCGACCGACAAATGACGCCGATTTCGCGAACACCTTTACTACTGCTGCCGCCGACTATGCTATTACTTAACATGTATTATAGTATGTGTATATAGTAGTATGTAGTATATACCTACTCGTTATCAGAAATATGTTAAAATATTCAGAATGAAGACAATCTTGTTTTTATTTCAATCCTTATGTAAAAGTGACTCAGTAAGAGTATACCCATGCCAATAAAAAAGAATTATGCAAATCAGACCACAAAAAAATTTAACACACTTAAACTTTGAAAAGTCAAAGATGGCCAGTAATTAAGTTAACTAGTTGGCTAGAGCATGTATGCTAAAATTATAAAGCTGAAGTTTGTTTATTTGAAAGTAATAATAATAATGTTTTTTCCATGTAGTAACATTTATATACACATTTACTGTGATAGCTACACTAGGCACTTAAACTTAATCAGTACTACTACAAAAATACATGTACATTATTTGTGAGTGCGAGTGTGTATGCAAGTGTGTGTGTGTTTCTGTGTGTGGGATAATTGAAGCAGTTAGAGTGACCAGTCAAACCATAGATTTAAGGAGTTCTTCCATTTCGTGGTAATTTAGGCTGGTGACAAAGATTTAACTTTTCAGCTTCATGCATAATTAGTGTTTAATATCGCACTTTTTGCCTATTTTATACATATATTTCTGAAACCTTTAGGTGAACGCAGTTTTACATTTTGTGATGGGCAGCTTAAAGACTCCTGTATAATATATTGTATACAGGGGACTTCAGTATAAGCTTACCACATTCATTAGTGTAGTTGACGTTTCCTAAGTACACCAGAAACTTTATACAGTTCGCTGTTGGAAATCTAGCAGTTTTTTTAAACATAACATTAAGTGTAGATCTATGTGCTCTTTCTAGTTGTATAAGGTGTGATGTTGCTGTGCTTCCCCAGACGCCTAAACAATACGTGAGATGTACACAGTTTTAAGAAGTTCGATACTAGCGACGTCTCTAAGTTCTTTCATTACGTAGATTAGCTTCCTGCATCTCGCCGAGAGGATAGTTATGTGTTATATGATATTAGATGGAACCTGCTGCATCAATCTCACTACAGCCACTTTCGAAGTCAATATTAGTTTGGTCACATGTATGGATTCTGAGGATTGGACTGCTTACTGGTGATGAAGCACTACTTTTATGGAAGCAGTGGAACTTAGTTTTGTTGGTATTTAAAGTAAAGAGGTTATTATTAAACCATTCAGCCACCAAAGCCATACCTCGTTCTGCTTTCAATAGACACTTGCTCCATGCTGAGTCATTGAAAATAATTGCATTATCGTCTGTATAACAGACGATTTTACCGTCATTTAACTTTAAGGAAGCTAAATCATTAAGATACAGTAGGAATAGCATCGGCCCGAGCACTCTACCTTGAGGTATTCCGTAATGTTTCTATTGGGTTACTGAACCAGGAATCTACACAGAGTCGCTGTTTTCTCCCTGTTAAGTAGTTTCGGAACCAGTCGAGTGCAACGCCCCGTATTCAAATGCACTCCAATTTTCTCAATGAGATTGAAATTGCTACAGTGTCGAATGCTTTTGATATATCGAGAAGACTGATGCATGCACAACCACTATACAGGTGAGTAACAATTTATTCGGTTAGTATTTTTACTACATCTTCAGTTGATTTTCCTTTTCAATCTAATCAACATTATGTTAAGAAACTAAACTAAACGCATCTGAAACTTTAGGAAATAGATTTTTTAACTTATGTTTCTATTTCATATAAACATTACCTGCCCTTGATATCCATTAGCAATTTAACACACGAAATACATACCTAGCCCAGGAAAATTAACAAAAACTGCTTAGCCTGGATATAATTATTACCCAGTAAATCTATAACAATTCACACAAGGCTAATATATAAAACAGAATGAACAACACAGACAACACATTTCAAAAATACTAATTAAAGGAATTCCAAACATGCCACATGTATTCAAATTCTATTCTATCTTTATATAATACATACTGATGTTAACATGCCTGCTTATAAAAATATAATTATTATAATATTTATTTACTGTTAAAAACCTGTGAGTCTTACCCATGTTATATGGGAAAGGCTCACAGTTTTGAATTAATGAAACATCATTTAATTTTTATTGCCTTTTCTTGAGATATTTTTTTTACAGTTGCTTACCTTATCATAAACTCTATGGATTTGTTCAATAGTAGAATGTTACAAATTCTTTCAATCCTTCAGCAGACTTTCAAACCGTATTGGTATAGCTGGCAGCAGTCTTTTGGGTCTATATGAGGATACTTCATTTGATGGTTTCATTTTCCATGGCTTGGAAAAGGCTACCATTCACCAATGATTTCCACCATTATACCATTCACCAATGACCTTTTAAAAAAAAAAAAAATGTAAAGAATATAATAGCTTTTACGTGGAGCTTTCTTATGGCCTTCTGATTACTATCCAGACGTTACATACTGTTATTGTTCTTGTGACTACAAGCTTGTGACACCACTGCTTATCAATAGTGAATACCAAGGTATGGGCGGTATTATTACTCTTTTTTTATTTATGGTATAGGGGGCAAGCAGACGGGTCACCTGATGGTAAATGATTACCGCCGCCCATGGGCACCTGCAACTCAAGAGTCACAAGTGCTTGGTGCGTTGGGAGGGAGGGAGGGAAGGGTTAGGGCCTGCGGTAACCTCACTCAGTCGGCGAAAAGCAATGCAAGCATTGCTTCACTGCCGGTTTTCTGTGAGGCCGTGGTATCACTCCGGTCGAACCAGCCCATACGTGCCGAAGCATGGCTCTTCCACGATTAAATCTTTACCTGCCATTCGTAAGTTATCATTTGTTTAGACACTTTTGTTGCCGTCTGTACAGCTGTCTGTCCGAGTTCAAGGACCTATTTCATAATAAAACAGGATTAAAATCCAAGATTAGCCTTATCTGAATATCATATGTCATGTGAATTTTATCATCAGCATACATTGTTGCTGTTTTTAAATAGTGACCACCAGTCCATAAACCAAATGTTATGTTACACAAGGCAATGACATGCATCTGTCATGGCCGCTGTCATATTGTTATTTAAATAATTAAGTCTTTATTGTAGGATTGTGTCATGTATATATTATATAAAATGTTGATTACTTTGACTGATTGATTTTAATTTACTGACTGGTTTAAGTTTGTGTAAACAGATTATCACCTAAAAACAGAAATCGGTTTGTTTCACTTAACTCACTCAATCTGTAGATATTTCTATGTAAATCATTACAATTTTTAGATGCTATACTTTGCCATTGTTAAATAATTTACTTAAAGGTTAGTTTTACAATAAAAAAAATCAGTAATTTTTTTTTGTCATATTTAGCACTTAATTGCATGACAATTGTTCCTTTTTTTAAAACCAACTTCAAAAAAGGAGGTGGTTCTTAATTCGACTGAAAATATTAATCTTCGTCATTTAATTTAGTGGGAGAGCCATGCTTCGGTACGTATGGGCCGGTTCGACCGGAGTGATACCACGGCCTCACAGAAAAACGGCCTCATTTCATTGAGTGAAAGAGGTTACCGGAGGCCCTAACCCTTCCCACTCTCCCCTTCTCCCCCTCTCCCCCCTCTTCCCTACTTCCCTCCCTTCCCCTAAGGTGGGTGACCTTAAAGGTCGGCAGCGCACTTGTGACGCTTGAGTTGCAAGTGCCCATGAGCGGCGGTAGTCACTTACCCGGTGACCCGTCTGCTCGTTTGCCACATATCCCATAAAAAATCAAAAAACAAATAATTTATTTTATTTTTTTATTTTTTTTATTTTTTTATTTTTATTTGTTAGTCAAGGTCAAAAATTTACTTCAAATTTAAATAGGACCTCTATTTAAATTTGAAGTAAATTTTTCACTTCTAAGGATTTAAAATTAAGGGATGAAGAATACAGCTTATTACAATAATTATCATGTTGTCGCCACATCAAAAACTCTTATATTAGAAATAGGGGCAAACTATAATAGACGATAAACCAGTTCACTATTTAATAAAAATGAGTTAAACCAATAACGCAATGCTATTAGTCGGTTGATAAAAATTAATGAATAGTGGGGTTATAAAAGGCCGTGCTAACATTATAAGTTGTTAACAATCACTCGAGTGCGGATGGAGGTTCGAACTACAGCAGTTACTGTTATTTTGTGATTTGATAGTTTATAGCAATAGTTGTGAGATTGTTCATAACAATCATGATTTAGAAATTTATCAAATAGTTAATTATAAACATAGTCAACTACCCTCTTTATGTAGAATTTTTACTACATATAGAGGGTAGTTGACTATGTACTGACTGAGGTAGTGGACTGCTAAGTAATGATAACATTGGTGATGAAAACTTATGTCTATCCTAGCGGTTTAATAGATTATCTTCTTATGCTAGCAGTTAAGATTTCCATCCTCAGCCAGGTGTTTTTAGAGAATAGAAAAATTTAATTTTTACTAATTTATAACTAGCAATCCGCCCTGGCTTCGCACGGGTAGCAGAGACATCTTCAACAATCATCATCATATTTCAACCAATTTACACAAAACCTTAACAAATTATATACCTAAACCTTCCTCATGAATCACAGAATAGACAGAGTGATTCATGTGTCTCTACTACCTGTGCAAAGCCGGGGGCGGGTTGCTAGTATAATATGTAGTGATAATAAATTGTGCTTGTATACCCGAAAGCCAGAACTAGCTCTTTAAGAGTCTAAACCAATATAAAAAAAGCCAGAAACTACCGCCGGATTTGTTAAGTTATTTTTGATAGTTAAAGTTTTTAACAAGGTAACGGGCTATTTAACGTCACAATACGGCCTTTAGAAGTGGAGTAGTGACCCTAAACGCGGTTGAAACTGATGGGAATTTCTAGTCGGTAATATCACCGATTTCAATGGTTTTTAGCCACTATAAATGGTCCTGAAAACATTAAAAAATAATTCAGATACTACTACTATTGTAACGCAAATGCGAAAGCGTCAGACCATGATGTAACTCGGAGCATGCATGCGTGTAAGGACAAAATTTCAATGGTTAATTTGGAAAAATAGACAATTTTTGTAGCTTGGAACCATATGAGTTAATCTCTATTACTGTTTTGTATTTTTTTTTCTGATTTTTCTAATCAAGATCTAATTGGGGTGCCTCAGCTTTAGGATATACAGAAAACGAATACATTCGATTGGGCATTAAAGGTCAATTAACAATAGCATGCTTTGTTGGCTTCCCCTTAATTATAACTAGTTGCGCCCCGCGGTATCACCCGCGTAAGTCCCGATGCCGTGGGAATATCGGGATAAAAAGTACCCTATGTGTTAATCCAGGTGTCCAGCTATCTACATACCAAGTTTCATCGCAATCGGTTCAGTAGTTTTTGCGTGAAAGAGTAACAAACATCCATTCATCCATACCTACATCCTCACAAACTTTCACGTTTATAATATTAGTAGGATTTGTTTTAACTTCTACAAAGTAATGTATTGTTGCGGTGACATTGTGTTGATCTATAATTTTTAGTCCAAAAAATATTTCAGTTCGGTTCAGTTCAGTAGTTTTTGCGTGTAAGACCAACATACATCCATACGTCCTCATAAACTTTCACGTTAATAATATTAGTAGGATAGCCACTATTCGCTATAGAATAACTACAAGTTATTGTGAAGGTCAAATTTACTGTAAGTGTGGGGTTCGGATTTGTCCATGCCCTTGAAGGCCAATATCTGTTTTGAGGAGGAACATCTGGTTTTGCTGGATTTTTCTTTGTTCGAATCACGCGCCGTATTTTTAACTCAAGGATTTTTATTTCTATTAATAGGGTAGACGGTTTGGTTGTCCTTACGTATTTATAAAGTAATGTCTGCCTGGTTGATATTTTACTAAGTGTAACTTATAATAATGAATAGAAGAACAGCCTGGATGCTAAAATACATCCCACTAATATTATAAATGTGAAAGTTTAGATGGATGGATGGATAGATGTTTGTTACGCATCCACGCAAAAACCACTGAACCGATTGGGATAAAACTTGGTATGTAGATAGCTGGAGACCTGGATTAATGCATAGGATATTTTTTATCTCGATATTCCAACGGGATCGGGACTTATGCGGGTGAAACCGCGGGGCGCTGCTGGTACTTACATACGCTTACATCTGTATCCCCAAAGAGGTAGACAGAGACGTATTAAACGCCTATATTTTGCCAACTATAATTTGGTCAGACTCAAGTAATAGAGGGCAAGCCTATTGCCCTCAATCAGGCACTTTCGGCAAGTAAATATGGGAAATTTTTATCGTGGGAGAGCCATGCTTCGGCACGTATGAGCCGGCTCGACCGGAGTGATACCACGGACTCACAGAAAACCGGCAGTGAAGCAATGATCGCATTGCTTTTCGCCGAGTGAGTGAGGTTACCGGAGACTCTAACCCTTCAATCCCCCACTCCCCCTGTTCCACCTTCCCCTACTCTAACCTTGAAGGCCGGCAATGCATTTGTGACTCTTGAGTTGCAGGTGCCCATGACCTGCGCTAATCATTTACCATCAAGTGAACCGTCTGCTCGTTTGCCTGAATATCATAAAAAAAAATATTAGTTTTACGGTTGGACGAGATGGGGTGTGTAAATAGCTCGAGCAGGTCCGCATACCTGTAAAACCTACAACTAGTAGACAGAAACTAAAATGTTATCGCAACATAGACGTTGTCTACGTCTATGTTGCTATAAAGGCTTGTGCAAGCGTATCTGTAAATCTGACGCATTTGTAATAAGCGCTTCTTCCGCGTGTTGCAGATCGATTGCTTTTTTATGTATTAGGCTACGATTACAAGGCATTAGCCTTGTTGTGTTTATAGTGATACAAACACGAAGATATTATTAACCTTTCGCAGAAGTACACTCCTCGCTGTCCACATTGCCTTTGCTTGCGCCAGTTGCCGCCAGTCCTTAAGATATAAAGGGCAGACAGGTTGTATACGAATAAGACGAATTCGACTGATACTTGATATATTTTAGATATAGTGTAATTACACTCGAGAGCAATGAATCCGGGTCACAGAAAAATCTTTGAAAATCCCTGAAACCAACAATACCCAGTGAAACAATAACAGTGAAAAAAAACAACAAAACAAGCACATGGAGGTTACTCAAAGTACAAAAATTTGAGAAAATTGAAAAGTTGTAGAAAAATATGATGTTTTTCTATTTTTGATTTAAGATAGGATTGTTTTTTTTGTAAAATGTTATGAATATATTACCTAGTCACAAATAAAATGTAATACTTTAATATAAGAAGCACTCAATTGTCCATCAAACACATTTAATTTCACCAAGCCAGCCTTCCCAGCCGCCGAGACTTTCAGACATCCTTATCTGACCCGGATTTATTCCTCTCGAGTGTATATCTGTTGATATTATCTGTTCTGCTTCTTCTGTCTAAGATTTTTCAAGACAACTGGTAGGCAATGACTGACATACCAACCTGCAGTAACAGTCCTTTCATCTTCTAGAATGATTGTTGCGAAATGACCCGTCCGTCTAAAGAATGAGGCAATCATCCTTTTCCCTTTACTTTTGACGGCAAATCTTCGAATGGAAATATCCATTGCGCAGATTCTCTTTTGGTTTCGGGTTCCCAACAAATTATCCAGCTTTCGTTACCTGTGACGATGTTATATTCAGCATTCGTGTCACCTCCGTCATACTTTTCAAGCGTCGAGGGGCACTAATCCAAACGACGGCGTTTTTGATCTTTCGTCAAATTATGAGGTATCTATCCATCTATTATAAAGCTTTCTGACACCTAAATGTTCATGTAAGACTTTTTGTACTTGACTCATACCAATGCCTAAAGCTGCCCGAATCTGTTGATATGTCACCCTTCTATTAGCTTGTATCATTAGCCACACAGCACTCACGTTATCTTCAGTAGTCGCCGTAGAAGGACGTAATGCTTAAAGCTGACCGAATCTGTTGATATGTCACCTATCTATCAGCTTCTATCATTATTCATTAGCCACACAGCACTCACGTTATCTTCAGTAGTCGCCGTAGAAGGACGTAATGCTTAAAGCTGACCGAATCTGTTGATAATGTCACCTTTCTATCAGCTTGTATCATTAGCCACACAGCACTCACGTTATCTTCAGTAGTCGCCGTAGAAGGACGTCCTTCTCGAGAATCATCAGTGAGTTGGCTTTGACCACGTTTAAACTCATTTTCACATCACACTCATTCATTAGCAACTTTTTACCGATATTATTAGTGCGTTACTAACCATATCTTGTAAAATAGGCGAGAGTGAGTGAAAAGTGGAGAAAAAAAGTGTAATTCTGACAACACTTATCATTAGCAGAAACACAACACTACGCTAGGGTAGGTATATTGTTACCTTTCTTTAAAGAGGAACAAGCATAAATTTAAAAATTAAAATAAAAATAAAATATATTTTTTAATATAATAATGTATTTAAAAATGTAAATATGTATTTAAATGTTAATAAAGAGAATAATATTATGCCGAAAGTCATTTCGGCCCATGGGTTAATTGCTAAGAGCCTCGACCAACACCTTCAGAGGCTCACGTTAAGCAGCTGGATCAAGAGCCTAATGCAGAAGGCAGTCCTTCTCGACACGGCACGCATAGTGAGGAGGTTTCTGTCACGAACCCAAACCATCGGTAGCTTGGTCCCTGTACCCGAATCCGGGTGGGGCACTATTTTTTATATTTTTAAATATATTTTTTTATATAATAATGGATTTAAAAATGTAATTTATATGTTTTATAAATGTTAATAAAGAGAATAATAATAAAACCTTTTTATTTTCTATAACCTTAAGAGTATATAGTTACAGTATGTTTTTTGTATCTTTCTTAATTCTTATGTTAGTAACTCTACGTCTAAGTGATTCTTATGTTATAGTTTTTATGTTATAGGAACCGTTTTTTTCCGCCACCGATACTGTGTCGTCCGCCCATCGTTTTTGTGGTCTGCCCACGTTTGTTTTTCCTTGTGGGCTGGTCCATTTCGTGCTCTTGAGAGTCCATCGCTGGTCTTTAAATTAAAATACCTCCACTCAATTCAACAATTGATTAACGATTAGAAAACATCTGATGATCTTCCAACGGCTGAACAGATTTACTTGAATTATACTTGAGAACAGTTATCAAGTCACCTTTTAAACAAACATCTAATTGTATCGGTCTCAGGAGCTGTGGGAGCTGTGATGCCACACACAGATACACACGTTAAAGTTATAACACTCCTTCTTTTCGCGCTGTTAAGAAATTGCGCCTCGATTTCGGTCCTCGACTAACAACACGTAGGCTGCTACAGAGGCAACTTTAATTCAAAGTCGATTTTTATGTAGTTAGCGAGGTAATAAGAACATCTCGCAAATTGCTTATTTGACTAAAAACACGCTAACCCGATAACATATGATAAAAAAGGAAAAACTAGTTTACTAGAGTTTAATAGAGCTGTAAGCAGGCGGCGAAATCAAGACCGACTTATGTGGAAGGCTTCATTAAGGGCCTATGTTTAGCAGTCGAGGACCTGTAATTGTTATTATTTAGGGTTAATATTAGACTAGATTCTGCCTGCGGCTTTGATAGGTAAATAGATAGATAAACTCTTTTTTATAAGAATAATAATAATAATGATTTATTTCTCACCACAATATAGTAGACATTACATTTTAAAAGCACAAACATAAAATCCTTACAATAATATTGTGGGACACTGGTGCCTAAGCTAGGCTCGTGGTCTGTGTTTCAGGACACCAGGTCTCCACCCCGTGTATATTTACATTTCAATTAACTATAAGAAATGGGCACTACAAAATTGAATGTTTTACTATATTTAAAAAGTTATTTCTAGTAGCATAGTATTTAGATACATACATTGTTATTGTGTGTCTGTGTATGCCTGACTGTGTGTATGCGTGTACATGAACGTGTACATGAACGTGTATAGTATGTGGATGCATGAGCTTGTGCGCATGAGTTTCTGTATGTGCATTCGTATCATTTTGCTAAACTCTAAAGAAGTACGGAGAGCATCGCTTCAGTATCGTCGTAGTTTAGCCCCTTCAAATAATCAGTCAGCGTTCTTTTACACGTGGCCTTTGTAGGGTGGAATATCGGTGTAATTCTGTTGACCTTATTGTATTGTACAAAACATACGAAATTATACAAGACTGGATATACATAATCTTACAAACTATAAACCTTGTACAATTGGCGGCTTTATCGCGTTCTGCGATCTCTTTCAGACAACCTTTGGATAGAAAGAGAGTTTATGTATGGCAAGAGGAGTTGCAGTGTATAGTTGATTGAAAATAATATTATCATGTTATATATTACACATATGTTTTCACATACATAAATGAAAATCTACATATATACAGATAAAAATATACATATACAAAAAAAAGCAAAACCAAAAAAAGATTGATCACCTAAAAAAATATTTAGAAACAGTATTTGATATGAATAAAAGGTGCTTTTCTGTATCCATGAGAACGTGTATGCAAAATTTCATGATGATCGGTTGAGTAGTTACGGCGTAAAATCATAACTAACAAGCTCGCATTAGCATTCACGTTATATTGCGAGAGAACCCAATATAGTTTAACAAACTATATTTGGGTATAGATATCTATAGATACCTGTATAGGTAAGAATAACATTAATAATATTTGCATAGTATTCGGAAATATTCTACTGAACTATACAACTTATGCTTATCCTACGAAAGCCGGATTCTCAGTTTTATGACCAATTTTAGGGTTCCGTACCTCGAAAGGAAAAAACGGAACCCTTATAGGATCACTTTGTTGTCCGTCCGTCCGTCCGTCTGTCTGTCTGTCAAGACCTTTTTCTCAAGAACGCGTGGAGGTATCAAGCTGGAATTTATATCAAATAATCAGGCCTACTGTCCCTTGGAGATGTGAAAAAATCAAACTTCTAAGCCAACGCAGCCCTTTATCCCGCAAATTTTCGACACTCGCAAGGGAATCAAAACCTACAGGGTACTTCCCGTGAACTCAGAATCTTGAAATTTGGTACGAAGCAACGTCTTATAGCACAGATAAAGGAAAAATTGCGAAAACCGTACATTTTTAGTTACATCATATAATAAAAATATTTTACGGAACCCTCGGTGGCCGGTTTTTTATACCAATAATAACACATATCTAAGTCACAGATGATCCAATCATATCTGACTTTTATTGTCTTTCGATAATAATCAATAACAAATGTATTACATTTTATTACATTTGTAAACCCGCTATAGATATATATATGTACAACAAACAAGTTTCTGTTACTTTACTTTTACTGTAAATTATAATATTTCAGATATTTATTCTATTGCATTTTTGTCGGCGGAGTATTCGACATTCTTGACATTGTTGTCATCTCCTTGACCTCAGACGTAGTGGTTTTCTCCTTTACTTGCCTTTAAATGTTTACACTCTTCATAACTTCTATTTTTTTTTTTAAATATTATTTTGAAGAAATTATCACGCCGCATTCGATGACGTGGCCTAGAGTATTCCTTCTTCTATTTTGTAAGAAAAGGGCTCTTTCCAAAACTTAGGTCTTGTAATATAAACCTTCGTACATTTACAGTAGGCCATAAAAATCTGCTTTCTTCAAAGCAAAAAGGCTACCAAAGTTTTAGTAATCTCAGAAGTTTTAAATAATGTAGATATTGATACTGTACTAGTGCATTGCAAGAATTTATTTCAAAATCTTTCTTCTCACACAACTAACACGAAACGAATAATTGAATAAGACAAAGTATACTCTACATTTATTATAACCCTATTTAAAGAAAATAGGTAGGTACTTGAATACCTTTTAAGTACACGATATTCTTGATTTAATGACAATAGAGTAGTGTTTCTTGCCCTACATTATTCTTCGGCTATATTAATGTATTCTGTCTACTCAGCATTTTGTATGCCAGGATCATACATTAACTTTACATCAACATCATCATTATCATCATTTCAGCCATAGAACGTCCACTGTTGGACATAGGCCCCCCTTAATGACTTCCAAGAAGACCCGTTCGAAGCAGCCTGCATCCACCGATGTCTTGCGATCTTTACTAGGTCGTAACTTTACATACTTTATCTTTATGTATTTAAATTACGTGTATGATTAAAAAAAAAACACTTGAAATCTAATTTGAGCTGGTATATAAAATAATCAACGTCTATGTTTTCCAGTTTGATCTCCCCAACGGGCTTCATAACCGACGGCCCGGGGAACTACAGCGTCAGCACCCAATGTTCCTGGCTGTTGACGCCACCGCGGCTCGGTCTCACACCGCCGCCGTTAAGAGTGAGGCTAGAGAGCTTTGCCACAGAGTGCGGATGGGACCACCTATATGTGTATGATGGTGATAGTGTCAGGGCAGAGAAACTCCTCGCTGTGTTCAGGTTAGAAAATTTCAATGATACATCAGTCAAATCGCGTGAGGATACGTTCAATAAATTGTCTATTTCATTAATTTAGTTACATCTAACATGGTGCGTTAGTTTAATTCCTGACTGGTATTACATACGTACATGGGATGTGCTCTCATTGCTATTCAGCCTCTGAAGAAAAAAGAGTTTGAGACCTTTTAAAATCATCAGAAATATGATTTTTTTTTTATAAATTCCAGTGGCGTATTAGAAAATAGTGAATCAAGTTGGACGCGACAAGTGATAGCCCGTTCAGGGAGTGCGCTCCTTCATTTCTTCAGTGATGATGCGTATGCCATGGAGGGGTTTAATGTGACATACGCTGCATATTCCTGTCCTTCCAATGACCATAGGACTAATTGTTCCAGTAAGTATACAGTGCTTTAAAGCTTTTTTACTTTGGACATTACTACACTGGTCTTCGGTCAGCCTTTAACGCTGACAATTTAAAATTCATAGCGGGGCGCACGCTTGCATGCCGAGAACATGTGGCTAGGATGCAAAAGCGCGGCCCTATGAGGGCGTGCAACAAATGAGCGAACGCATAAACAAACACACAGACGTGTGTGCCATAAGTGCGATAAAAAATATAAGTAGATATGAGTTTCTGCTACTATAGAAAGTTGACTGCTTGTGTAAATAGCATATAGTTTTGACTCAACTATCAGTTGTATGTGTACCCACACATACAACAGATAGATAGATGAGTTTTGAGTCTGTCCATAAAGCTATCCATAGAAGGGCATATGCCTTTATAAAAATAAACGAGTAAGAGACTTTCATTTGCGCGATGCAGGATCAGTAGTTACTAAATAGTTCGGACTTATCTTCGTGAGATGGCGCTAGGTATGTCACCACCTGCACCTCTCAACCACGACTAACGTTGTATCCATTATGCTTAATTTTTCAGGGCACGGTGAATGTGATGATGGAACATGTAGATGTGAAAAGGGAGTGGACTGGTGAGGCGTGTGACCAGCCCGTGTGTCCAGGTAAAAGTCTACGTTTCACG